>JBBBDQ010001133.1:925000-962500 GCA_037127315.1 Ascarosepion bandense | reverse complement strand
AATTATTTAGATAGTCTTTTAAATTAAAATGTATTCCAAAAGAACGTATATTTACAGTCAAATTGTTAACATTTAAAAGAAATGCGTGCTTGACAAAATTGCTTAACAAAAAGTAATTTTTCACGCCCAGAGAATTTTTTTAACCCATTAATGTCCACCATAAAAATCCGTTATTGACTATAAACATTAAAATAAATACCCAGTGCATTTATAGATTAATATTTTAAAAAATTCAATATTAATCATAAACATTAAAAAAAAAACTAGTGTAATTATAGATTTCTATTTTAACAATTGTGTATTAATTATAAACATTAAAATAAAAACCCAATGTAATTATAGATTTCTATTTTTTTAAAATTCTATATTAATTATTCGTGTCTACAATAACCAATTAATGTCCACCACTCAAAAATAGGACAGTGGGCGGTGATGGGTTAAAGTTATATTTGACAACAACTGGGTTGGACTGGAAATCGTTCAGCAACTTAATATTAATGAAACATGTCTACCTAGGGCAATGACGCTTTTGTTTCCTTTAATGTGCTTCCCTTCAGATTGTGTGCACGAAGCAGAAACACTGAATACACAATTATAAATCTACCATTCGTCCGTGCATTGAATACGGTTGTCACATCTGGTCGGTTGCTCCTGCTATTGATCTTGAGGTTCTCGACAAAATCCAAAGGAGGATTTGCAATATAATAGACTCTAACTTGGCAGTTTACCTTCAGACACTTTTTCGCCGACGTGATGTGGCTTCCCTCTGCCTTTTCTACAAGTATTTTCATGACAATTGCTCTGACGACCTTTTTTGCCCTGGTACGCCGACAACATGTATTTACCCGCACTACTAGATTGGCATCAAGGTCCCACCTTTTACCGTCGAAATAGTGAAATGTAACCGCCTCTTCCACTTCAATTGTTTCTTTTCTCACACTTCCCGTTTGTGGAACTCACTTCCATTTGCTTGCTTCCCTGATAGCTTCCATCTCCAAAAGTTTAAATGTAACGTCAACTGCCATCTTTTATCTACTTGATTCCCATGCATCTCTAATGCTTTTTTCGACACCCCCTGTACCTTTCTTTTCTCTCACTGAAACCCTCTGCGCACCAGTGGTGTTCCTGCCTTGCTTGAAGTGAAATGACGTATATATATATATATAACTTCCACTGTTCGACATCGTCTTCAACGTTTACTTTCTATTAGCCGCCTATTCGTAATTTCTTTAATCTCGTTCATGGTTTGTAATTTCAACTGTCATTCATACCTTTGGGAAAATCCATAAATAGCCGAATACTTTCCAGACAGACTACGTATAATATTTTTTTTTTCTTGCAGTGCTCTAAATCCATATTTAGGAAGCTCGTCTGATAAATAAGCGTAGCAGTTTCCCTATTTTTGTACCAAACAAAACTAGGCTTACTAAATAACCATAGACGACTAATCGAAATGGAACCGTTCTTCTCACACTATATTTATATTAGTAAAAACGGTGTTCAAATAAAAATTATTGCACAAATCTGCGATGAAAATTCCACTTTACCTGTGACTTATGAACTTAATAATAAAATGGCTTACGGCCAAATCACGTTGAGACACCAATTCTTGTACAGTCACCGAAGTTAAGCAACATCGAGCCTAGTCAGTACCTAGATAGGTGAACAGGTGCTGTAGGCTTGGATGTGCGGATGGTGTAGTAGATTATAGTTCGGAATTGGAAATCGAAAAGCCGAGTTTCAATTCCATTTCGTTATATTCATTTACGCGCAAATACTCTTGGGAGATATGAATCCACCTCTTCTTCTCCCTAGCTATGGATTAATTAGTAGAAATTGTATCAGTAAATAATTATTATCTCTAAAAATTCATTCAATCTAAAAATATTTTCTCTCTTTAAATAACTTGCAAAAGATTGATAAATCATTTTAAAAAAAAACAATCAATAATATAATCTTCTTTGATGTTTTTGTAAACACCCATCATATACTTCTACCTGTTCCTAGTTCTCAAGTTAGTTAGCACGACCTTTACACCTTGCTAATGCATCATGAATAATGGACTATTCCAGTCTGATCGCGAATAAGGACGGAATTGGTCATAGCAGAGACACTGTTTGGTTTCAGTGAGCAAAAGAAAGAATGACAGAGAAGGCGATAACCCTGTGTGTGTTTAACGTCTGCTTTAGGGAAATGGAAAGACTTTAAATCTTTTCATTTATACCATTTTACTATTTTAAATAATGAACTGCATTCATATTTATGATTGTTACGGCAATATTTGGTTGTTAACCTCAAATATTTAATGATTGCAATAGGAGAATTTTCACGGATATTTTGACGTCATGGAACTCTCACAAAACTTCTTCATTTATTGAATATTATGACACATCAGAGAATTCAAGTAGGAAACACGTAAAATATTCACCGGTACTGTAAGTCGTTATAACTGTACTGTTTCGCTGTATAAAAACCAATAAACATAAACCTTCGTTTTCTTAATTATCAAAGCGAATCTCCTCACAGACATAAAATCGCTTTTAGAAAACGTCATCATCAACCAAACTAAAGAATTTCTTCTTCACACATTTATTTGATAAAAAATTCACATAAAACAAAAAAAAAAAATTAACAACGGTTTTGTAAACCTTAACGTTGATCAATAAATAAAATTATTTAAAAAAAAGAATTTTAGAAAAAATAAATAACACAAAAAATGAACCTGATATAACCAAAAAACAAAAAAAAATCTAATTTATTTTATTACTAGCAGTATAGCTCGGCGTTGCTCGGGTGTAATGAAAGCTTTAAAACTAATCCATGGTCCTGGAGCTCAGACTCTTTGGACGTTGGCACGAAAGACTAAAAAGCAATAGTTGTTTCCAGTTAAAGTGAAACCGTAGACTGAAAGAAAAATGAATGGATGTAAGTCAAATTTTGATTTCCTGGTATCGATATCAAATTTTCTGCACTATTGTAAGAACTGCAACCTTGAAACTTCTGAATATCGTTTCTTATGTCTTTGTCTATGAGTGTATCAAATTTGATTAAAATCGGACCACTCCTTCTATAACCCGATTTTTTCGATTATCGATTTTTTTCGATACCTCGACACAAAACCCAGCTAAGAATACTCGCAGACGCTTATAGTACAACTGTGTAAATTTTCAAGAAAATCGGTTCAGCCGTTTCGGAGTCTATAGGTAACGGACACACAGACAGACAGACAGACAGACAAAGTTCCATTTATAAATAAGTTTAGATAGATAACCAGATGCACCTTAACTATAAACAAGATGAAAAGCCCTCTAAAAATAGAAATCGGCTTTATACTTTATTTAACGACTGCCATAAATCCCTACGATTCATTGTTCATAAAGAAACATTTAAAACGTGGAATCTAATTATGACCATCAACACTGGATCCTCTAAATCCTTATTATGCAAAAATATTATTTATGAATTCTCATGTCCTTTGAAAGATTTCAATTTCCAACATTAACTGTCAGAAAACAACATTTAATTCTTATATTACTTATAAGACCACCACACGAACGTATATCAAAGGGCAACACGTAAGGTGATTCTTGCACATATGTATTACATGAGACCATAACTAATAAATATTACACAAATACTTGCAAATAATACTCCCTCCTCCTTCTTCACCTCCTTCTTCTGCTTAATAATATTAGACCACCCTGTGGCGTATTGAACCACAGCCTTACACGCTTGAGGTTGCTGCTATGCTTTGTGTAACAAGTAAGTTTTTATTGAGTCGAGTTGCCAGCACTTCGTCCCACTGGTTCTGAATTCACCCATTGAATTGTCATTCTCCTTGACAGATTGCCAATCAAGGTTAGAAGCCAAGTCTACCCTGTTATGTAATACATAGCCGAGAATAATAACTAAAATTAAAATAAATTTAAATATATAATAATTTCTAAAATACAACCTTTAAAATGCGTTTAATTTTTTTAATGTAATATCTTCGGTCTTACGTGGTATTAAATTAATTCCTTTTAGTTTATAATGTGTATCTAAAACATAGCTCTAAGCCATTTCACCCTAAAGTCATTTGTATATGATAGAACGTATAAGTAAAAATGAATAACTATTCTCAAAAATCAAGAGATTAAATCAATCAGAGCCTTCAGTAATTTTTAACTGTTAGCAATAGCGCTCTTTATAATGAATAGCGATGGTTAAACGTCTTCTTTTAGGTATCGCGTGCATTCAGGGCATAGGTGACTATAGCTCTCTACAACTTGCTATCATAAGCAATCTTCATCCTTTTACTATACCCGGTAGTTCATATTTTGCCACCAATTTATACACTGTTTTTCTTTACCCATAATGCCTTCATTCAGAGCGTACGTAAATGATTATGGCTCTCCACGACTTTTTATCTTAAGCAATCTTTATGATTTTACTATTCCTGCTAGTTCTTGTTTTGCCATCCGTTTATACAAATTGCTTTATATTGTGTCTTGATTTCATTGAGAGTGTGAATGATCATGGCTCTCCACAACTTCCTATCTTAAGCAATGTTTATCTCTTTACTATCCCTGCAGTTCATGCTTTGCATTCGTTTATACAACCCGTTTCGCTTTACGTATCATGCCTTCATTCAGGGCCTAAGTGATAATGGCTCTCGACGACTTCCTATTTTCAGCAATCTTTATCTAATTGCTATCCCTGCTAATTTATGTTTTACTATCCGTTTATGCAAGTTGTTTCGCTTTTCTTGTCTTGCCTTCATTCTGGCATGTGTGATTATGATTCTCCAAAACTTCTATCATAAGCAATCTTTATCCCTTTAATCTGTATCCCTTTAATCTTTATCCCTTTAATCTTTAGCCATTAATCTTTAGCCATTAATCTTTATCCCTTTAATCTTTAGCCATTAATCTTTAGCCATTAATCTTTATCCCTTTAATCTTTATCCCTTTAATCTTTAGCCATTAATCTTTACTTTAATCTTTAGCCATTAATCTTTATCCCTTTCATCTTTAGCCATTAATCTTTATCCCTTTAATCTTTATCCCTTTAATCTATCTGCGAGTTCATGTTTTGTCACTTATTCATACAAACTGTTTCGCTCTGCTCGTTTTGCTTTCGTTTTAACTGACACTTTCTGATTCATAGCAAAGGTGTCCTTTTCATTCATATTTTTCATAAAACCTCGTTGTTCGCATGCTTCCTCGATAGTATTCTCAGCACTTTTGGTAGAGCCACATCTGTCTTGTCTATGTGAAGAAAGTGTCCAGCATTCAAGATCATATCAGAGAATTTTTTACATAACAGTTAAGCACTCTTATTTTTACATAACAGTTAAGCACTCTTATCTTTGTCTCCAACGAAATTTTTCTCTTTCTTAATATTTTGTTTAGATTTTGGAAATCGTCTTTCAATCATCTATCATAGCCCTTCATAGCCCTTCCAAAAGCTTGGCTTGTCTCTCTTGCCAATAACTATACATTTCGCCCTTTTGGAGTTAAAAGTAATCTTGACTTAGTGGTAAACGCCGCCTATATATCAAAGGTTACGGGATTAAATTCCTGTTTACAACTTTTAAATGAAATACATTTGATTAAAAAAAACGACCCTTAAAACGTGATAGATCGGCAGTAAATACTATCCTCCCTATTATAATAATGATTATACATATCTATAATAGTCATATATATATGTATGTGTGCGTGTGTGTGTTTAAAAACACACCAGGCAAGCTAGTCGGAAGAAAACTTCGTGGTCGAAACCTAGGTAGCAAGTAAGCGGTGCGTGTTTAGTTCTTTAACAAATTGCTAGCTCTGCATATTCAGTTCATTTATGTTGGTTGTGCATTGAACACTTTTTTCGAACTACCGTCTGCTGCTCCAATCAACCACTATTCGGCTAGTATATATATATAATCTACTAAATAACCAATAAGACAGTCGGAAATTCCATTTACAATACATTCAAAACTAACTGAGTTCGGATTTTTACTGCAACCCTTTCTGAACAGAATCCTCCGTGAAATGATTATTTACTTACCCAAATGACTGGAATCTAAGAAGTGAATAGAATGAATATTTTGGCCAACTGAATACAATCCAAACCTATTCTGACATGTCACATTCCGTGAAGTCAAGAGGGGAAATTTAAGTTGCTGTATCTGATTTAATTTGCATATTTATTAATAAATAAAAATCTGTTGTTTATCCAAAACATTTAATTATTCAATTAACGTTAATGTCTTCTTTTTTTAAGATAATGAATCACTTTAATAAAATTTATATTTGGCAGTCGGTGTAAAACATTTTCAGGCCCCGCTTATTTCATCCCCTTTCAGAACTGTCTATTTATTTTATTAGTCAAACATTCTTATGGATTGTAGTTCCGGTTTAAATTAAATGTTTGCCTGAAGTACAAAATTCTGAAGCCTTTTACGATTTTTTTTATATATATATCTAATATATCTAATATAGCATAAAATAATTTGTTTAACCAAATGCGTTTTAATAATCTTATACTCAGCTGTCTCCGACATCTATAAGTTGGTCGACCCAGTTACATCTAGGATGGGCACGCGTGGCACAAACGGATGACAGAAAGATACAAAAGCACTCAAGATGAGAGTCCCTCATTCCCCAGCGAGAAGAATCCACGTTTAGAGAAACCCCATAAACACACACACCCATTCACTGATATAAATTAACAAAATATAGAGGTGAGTCAACAATAATTTTACGTGGGACAAATTTAATCTTGACGTTTTAGTTTTTGCAATTATAACATTATAACCGCATGCCCTATCATGGAATATTATTTATCAAGCTAGCCTCATAATATAGTGAATTCCATCATCCCCATTGTACGTCCCACACAGTTTAGTAAATACCTAATGTGGAGTATTGGTTAACGAGCTAATTTGGTAAACTGTTACTACAGTAGTGAGTTCGAGCATTACTGGGTGTTTCTTTTCGTTTTTTATTAAGCTTACCTTTGTATTGAGATGAATAGCTCCTGCATACTTGAGCTTGTGCCAAACAAACTTTGCTTAGTCACTTATAAATATTATCTTTTTTTATCTTTCAGAACATTGTTGATCATGGCTCTCTACTGCAACCTTATTGTTGCTTTAAGTAACCTTTGACCTATTACAATGTCTGTCGGTTTTCTGTGACCCTCGTTGAGTAAAATCGTTAAGTAGGTTATTCACTCCATGTCTCTTTTTTTTAAATATGTTCCGTGAGTGTTAAATACCAGTGGAATTAGTAATTTTTAAAAAAATCATATCAATGGTATTAGTATTTTAATAAATGAAAAGTATTAAACTTAAAAAAATTATATTCACTGTTCTTTGATTATGTTATTTTAAATACTTTGTTTTAATATTATTTTTTAAGAAATTTTTTTATTTAATTTTTTAAAATTTTTCTTTATTTGAAAAAATGATCATTAACCTTTTTTCGTGTAATTGTATTAAACATTCTTTGTTTTATTTCATAACATTTAAATGTATATATTGTTTACATTGTTCGAACTATTGTCCTCACCTTTACTAGAACTTTACTTTATTAGGTGCCAAGAATTTCGAACCGAAACTGAAGAAGGCCAGAGTGTACATCAGCCGAAACGTTGTAAACATGGCAGTAAAGATGAGAACAACAGTCCGAACAATGTAAATAATTTAAATACTACTTCATCTCATAACTATAAACAAATTTTTAAATGTATTCCTTCTAAAAAATTTGGTAAGTGCGTTGTGATATTTTCACTTGCTCTTAGGTGTGTCGTTGCTTAAAAAGGTTGAGAAACACAGCTCTGTACCCTCTTTTCTCGTTATGTATTTCAGACAATTGCAGTTGTTTCTTACTGATTGTAAGTATCAATGTTCACGTCGATTGTATTTTCCGTCAAACCTCTTCGTTGATCACTTGTTTCTGGCCATGGTATTCATAGCAATCATTTATTTATCATCTCAGTTACTTCAGGTTTCTTGATTGATATAATTCTGCGTTTATTTTGCTAGAGTTTAGGATACAAAAAGGGGTTCATTGCTAGGCAGTTGGAATGAACAGCAGTTCCCAAAATACAACGGGACATTTGGCGGCTTATGCTAGTAAACATAGCATATATCGTAAAGTCGATTTTTGCGTTGTATTTGTTTAATGCATAATATCAGTATTTCTCAACCAATTTTTTTTTTTACTTTAGGGTGTACTTGTAGAATAACGAAAACTACTAAAATGTGCGTTGTGGAGCAGTGGACATCGATTCGGAACGAGAAGTTGGAGAGTTGAGTTCGAATTTCAGTTGAATTCGTTGTATTCACATACGCGTAAATACCTTTGGAAAGGTATTAATACGTCGTTTTCCCCTCCAGCTATGGGCTTAATAGCAGGACAGATTGGGTTCTATAGTTTTGGTTAGCAACAAGTCTAGCGCAGAAAATAATGGCAACCCACTGCGGAAAAGTCTTTTGCTCTTTCGAGACATGATCGCTCAAGCGTGTATCACTTATAGGCACTTAACCGACTGTAAAATACCTAAAACGCTGGGACATCACTTTCAATTTAAGGAAAAATAATAAAGAAGTTACTTGAAATAAGCATTTATTTTTAAGAAATTACATTGTATATTTAAGTCTGCTCATATGAAAACTCTACTTGATGAGTCCTGGTAATTTTTTGAATGATAGGCCTTATAAGGCCTATCAAGTAATGTCTTGAGGAAAGCAATTTTATTAACACTTTATTAAAGATTAAGGCATTTAGCATTTAGTGTAAATATCAAAAGACAAAGACTTGAGCATTGAAGTTATGTGCTTGGTGCTAGCTGCTTTTGTTTTCTTAATAAAGGTTTGTTTTTTTTTTCATATAAAAATAATTCATAAATTGCTCTTCTGTTAACTTTAGGCCCACCTTGCTACCTTTCAGGGCGCATCAGTGTGCCCGGACTCACCGATTGAGAAACGCTGCATTATGTACACAATTATATACTGCATGAGTGTTGCTTGCGTTATGAAACACGATTAATATCTTTACCAAAGAAAAGTGTCTGAAAACCACACCAGAGGTTGATCCGAGTTTAGTAAGTGAAATTTGGTAGACGAAACTATTCGGAAGCAGTCACTTGGTTGTCTTAGTACGAAGACACAAATTGTGGCAGTCTGAGTGTACTGGCTTTGGTCAGCTAGAGTCACACCGGACTATGCGGTCTCTTCCTAAAATTGTTACTACGATTTGCTCAGCATAGCTGCAGTATAAAACACAGGTTGGCTCAGTGGCGTATTGAAGAAACACAAAATGTGCATGAGCAGGCGTCTGTAATAGGAATTAGCTGACCACTCTCACAGAATGGTGTACTTTCGCTCTACCTATAATATAATATAATATAATATAAATCTAAACATATTTATAAATGGAACTTTGTCTCTGTGTGTCTGTGTGTGTGTATCCGTTACCTATAGACTCCGAAACGGCTGAACCGATTTTCTTGAAAATTCACACAGTTGTACTGTAAGCGTCTGCGAGTGTTCTTACCTAGGTTTTGTGTCGAGGTACCCCCGATAAATAACGAAAATCGATAATCGAAAACATCGGGTTATAGAAAGAGTGGTCCGATTTTAATCAAATTTGATATACTCATAAACAAAGACATAAGAAATGATATTCAGAAGTTTCAAGGTTGCAGTTCTTACAATAGTACAGAAAATTTGATATCGATACCAGGAAATCAAAATTTGATTTACATCCATTCATTTTTCTTTCAGTCTACGGTTTCGCATTACCTGGAAATAACTATTGCTTTTTAGTCTTTCGTGCCAACGTCCAAAGAGTCTGAGCTCCAGGACCATGGATTAGTTTTAAAGCTTTCATTATACCCGAGCAACGCCGGGCTATACTGATAATATAATATAATATAATATAATATAATATAATATAGCACGGCGTTGAATCCTCTTGAATTATTGATAAAAGATAATGTAATGGCGACTATGGAATTCGTTATGGCGCACGGTGAACAATAAATAAAATTATGTGCCGCAAAAATATAGTTAACTTGATTGTATTCAATTGGGCACAAGCAGATAGAAAACAAGGGTTTGGTACACTAAATAATTTCATAACAGTATTCTTTAATAAACGCTATAATTCTAATTTAAATGTATGCGTCTCGAATAGCTGCTAAAAGTTAATTCACGCGATATTATTTTTTCTCCCTAGAATCTATCTTACATATCTATAAATCTATAAAAATTCAAAGAAAAATCAGCAATAATATAGGTCTTGATCTGGCGGTTCGGCTTCAGTCACTTACCCAACGCCGTAAAGTTGCATTTCTGTGTTTTTTCTATAAATAATTTCATAGCAATTGTTTGGATGAGCTCTTCGATATGGCACCTAAACATTTTGAATTTAAGCGCAGTACTGATTCCTTGCATTCACATACGCGCAAATACCCTTGGGAAAGGTATTAATCCGTCTCTTCCCTCCAGTTATGGGTTAAATAACAGAACAGATTGGGTTCTATAGCCTTGGTCGGCAACCAGTCTACCACAGAAAGCAATGGCAACCTACTGCGGGATAATCTTCTGCCCAGTCAGTCATGTCTCTTTCGAGACATGATCGCCCAAGCGTGTATCACGTATGGTACTCAACTGACTGACTAGACTGGTGGTGAGAGCTCATCAATTTACAGTTAAGCTGTCTAGATGGCGCTTCAATGTTCTACGATATCAGTTTTTCTCGTACTTTTCGCTTGTGGAACTCCCTTCCGATTCCATGCTTTCCAGACATATTTGATCTGTAAAAATTTAAATGCAACGTCAATCGCTATTTACTATCCTGATTATTTTTTCCCGTTGATTAGTAATGTTTATGTTCTTAATTTTTCCGCACACAGTAAAGCCTGGTGTCTTAATGACTTTTCACCTTTGTATGAGGGGGGGGGATACTTATTAAAAAGAAAAGGTGATGTGAAAAAAGAAACGAATTAATTTATTCTTCCCATTGTAGCTGATAACATGACGCTCCCGATAATCACGTGTAATAGCTAAAAATAGTCGAGCAAAAACATCCTTTATGTATTTGAAGTGGATGTGCGACAGTTTATATGCAAACTGAACCGATAAAATAAAAATTTAAATTGCCTTTTACCTATGTATACATTTCCACAACTTCCTATTCCTCGTGGCCCTTAACATTGTTTCTTTCTTTGCCAAGACCTCCGTTCCGCTCCCCGTTCTATACAAGCACATCAGGTAGGTGCCCCGCTGCCTTCCCCTGTTTCTTGATATGCCTTGCGACTGTTAAGTTTTCCTAGCTCTCTTTCGTCTGCGGAGAAATTGTCCAGAATTTACGGCCACACAAGAGGATTGATATCACATGGCAATCCAGCATTTTTTTTCTTTTTACTGAAATTGTTCTCTCTCTTAGTACTTTGCTTAGCTTTTGAAATGCATTTTCGCAATTCGATGCGCGTTTAGATTTTGGTGTCGCATTTTCCCTCCTCTTTTGCATACTTGTCACACGACAATTATTTGAAAACCAGTGAGTGGCAGGTGATGAACGTAGTGAGAAACGAAAGGCGCTCAAAAATTTCGACGAGTTGAAACTGTGAAATGATTTTTTCAAAAGTAAAATTTGAAAAGAAAAATAACGCTCTTCTTTGTTTTTAAAGAGGTCAAATTTTGTGCGAAATCTCCGGCAAGACAAGGAAAACGTTTAATAACGTCTGAAGAAATGAAAAGATTTATCAATGTATTCAGATTCATCCAACCTTCGATTTTCATTTCGTTTGACAATCCTGATAAGCCCAGAAAACATGCGATACGCGACTAAGAGAGAGAGAGAGAGAGAGAGAGAGAGAGAGAGACGGAGGGGGACAGGTTGCGTTCTTGTGACAGATATGTGAACATAAATTGATAGATATATATTGAGAATATGTGAACATAGATACGAATATTGGGAAAGATAGATACGAACATATTGAGATAGATAGATGGATAATTTTTCAGTGAAAATTTTACTAACCAAAAATATTTAATCTTTGCGAAAATAATGCCACCCTCATGATGTTCGAACGGTCCAAAATTTTTATCGTATTAAAAAAAGAAAAAGAAAAAAGAAAAAACTAGTTCTAAATTTAAATCATTGTTTCCGCTCGAAATTTTCCCAGAGAACTGAGGTTGGATCCTATCATTTAAAACCATCAATGAAATTCCTTTCTGAATCAGACGAGGATGATCTAAACTGCGCGTGCGCACGCACTCATATATCAGTGTGTAAGGAGAGATTGAGAGAAAGAAAGAGGTCACATGGGCAGAGAGGCGTCATTTCAGGAAAAAATCGAGGACTACTCCGACTACTACAATCCAAGGAGCTTCCTGCATCAACTTCATATGCATCTTTTTGTCTTCTTTCTCATGAATTTCTTGGAACAGGTTGGGGGAGGGTTAAAAGCTGTTGGCTGAGGAAGGATCATAAATTCATATCTTTCACTGTTGGATTTGATCCCACGATGAAATAAAAAAAAAGCGATTAAAATTAAAATTTAGAAACTGCATTATTCATTATGGTTTGCGAATATTAATTTCTGCGTGATATTTTCGGAGCAAAATCATCTCGTGGCTTGCGCACCGGCAAGTGGGAAGAGAAAGATTTTATGTAAATAATGAATAAAAAAAGCAATGATAATAAAAAAAAAATTGAAATCAAGAAGAAAAGTAGCTATAAATAGCATTTAGTATGGCGTTTTTACCTGCACAAACTCGAACGGTAAAAGACGAACACAAGTAGTTGACTCTGAAAATAGATAGGTTATTTAAGCAAGGGAGAGAGAAGATATTCAGTGTAGAAATATCAAACCATTTCTTTCATGTGACTCAATGCAAATAAGCCTCACTAACCAGGTAGTTATATTTGCAATTTTTCGCCCTTGTGGCTTCACCTTATGAGCCATATTTGGGCGTTTAATTAAAAAAAAGAAAGAAAGCCAGAAGAAATGAAACTGTGAAGTTAAAAAGGGAGAAAAGAAATAACAAGAGAATAAACAAGAAAAAAACGTAACAAGGAAAGAAGAAAAGTCAGAAGAAGAGTGGGAAAGAAAGCAAATAAATGAGAAGAGAAGTGGAAGTGAACGAAGACAAATTAAAATATCGCAGAGTAGCGAAAGAGGAAGATAAACAAATTAAAGAAAAAAGCAGAAGTGGTAGTAGTAGTAGGATAATCAGGAGGAGGACTAAAAGCTACCGTGGGAGGAGGAAGTGGTACAGAAAAGATAAACCACGACTTTTATTTATTTTCGTATTGAGCATAAAATCTATTTCAAATCAACGGTTAAGACACGGTTATCTAAGAATTAACAATTTTTTTAAGAATTAGAGAGAGAGAAAGCTATATTAGTGATACACGTCCTATGAAGGATTGAAATTACTACCCTGGCAAATTGACCTACCATAATGTTGGCATCACGCTACACGGCACATATGTCCGCAAACATGCGATCTCACACATAGACATACGAGCATATACACACGTGTGTGTGTGTGTGTGTGTGTGTGTGTGTATAAAGTGTATCAATATATATACACAAGTTTAATTAAAAACGACGGACTAGATACGGCGGTTAAGTTTTTTCTTTAATTTTTCTAGTGTTCTTAAAATTAAAAGAAAATAAAAAAATAAAAAGGAGTACCTTGTCAGTCCAGTTGTTTTAAAAGAAACTGCTATAAAAGAGGGATTGCTGGCCAAATGCACAATATATAATCCCTCGTTGATAGCATAACTCAGATTTTTATACACAACGCAATCGTCAGGTGCTGAGTGTGTGTGTGTATATATATATATATATATATATATATATATATATATACACTGACGAATGCGTTGTGTATGAAAATTTGAGTCGTGCTATCAGCGAGGGATTATATATTGTGCACATATATATAAACTTCACAAACATCTATGGGAACCAAATGATGCATACACAGGTAATATGTTTATGGATGTGTATGGATATTCACACACACACACACACATATATATGTCATATGTGTGTGAATATATTTATATATATGAGTATACAGTGATCTTTCTGGAATAGGCAGACACTGCAATAAATAGTGAGAGAGCAACTGCAAAAAATACGTTTGCAATATGCTATCGCAAGGCTGATAATTTTTTGTCATGAATTTCTTTTTTATAGGCAGAAACAAAACTGACTTTAAAATAACGCGCGTGTGTGTGTGTGTGTGTGTGTGTGTGTAAAGACATAAGGCAAACTTAGCTGACATATTTCGTCCTCTGGAGGACTTCATCAAGAAGCAATTCATCTAAAGTCACCCAGAGGATGAAATGCGTCAACTAATTTACCTTTTGTTTTTTTTCATATTTAGAGATATACTCTATCTGAGATTTTACAGCTTTCTACCTATCTATATGTATATAAACTCTCTCAGAGGACGAAACACGTTGGCTAAGATAAGTTTTCCTTTTGCCTTTATTCATATTGTCCTTTTACTCTATCTGAAATTTATTACGAACACACACACACCACACACTCAGATACACACACCACACACACACACACACATATATATATATATATATATATATATATATATATATATATATATATATATCCAGACTAGGCTATGCCCTTGTCAATGGGATCTATTTATCATAGAAAGGAACACTGCGGCAAAATGTTAAATACTCAACATATGTTTTTCATTATAATTTATGAATCTTAGCTATATATATATATATATATATATATATATATATGAGTTTGTGTGTGAATTTAATAAGTTTATGTTAGTCTGGCGAAAGCCTACAAATGTGAGTACCTAGTGATAACCACATCCCTTCATAATAATAATAATAATAATAATAATAATGTTATTAGTAAAAACAGATAATAATGTTCGTTGAGTTTACCTTGGTTACCACTATTCCTTATGTAGTAACCAACCTGATATATATATATATATATATATATATATGTGTGTGTGTGTGCGTGCGAATATTTTTTAAGGATCATGCTATACTATCATTTACTTTTAATTTGTCTTTATATTGCAGCCAATATTTTTCTTAATTGCCTTTGATTGGGACACGGGCAATAGTCTAATTTTTAAAGAACAGTTGGAATCAGAGAACCGCGTTCAATTATGCTTGAATTAGTGTTTAGATCTCCGTAATGCTCTTAAAACAAAAATGAATCCATCTCAGTTAATAGATCCGGTCAGTGATTACTGCTGGTACTATATACCTTAATAAAATCTATCTAATAAACCTCATTATCCTAAGAAATAACGTTAAAGATACATCATTGTTTTCATAATCTAACACATTGTCATATGTTAGAGCCTGGGATTACTGTATTTTTTTTATTTGAATCAGTTGACAGGGAAGTTTGTCATAAAACAAAAAAAATCTTTTTGTTACACCCTGCTACAAAAACAACACAAAATACAGAATATACCCAAAATTCACTCCTCTACTTGTGAGTAATTAACAATTGATTAACACTAGAAAAAAGAACAAAATTATTTAAACTTATGATTTAAATTTAATGAATGTACGAAATGGCTCCTCATGAACTTCCGCGCATGCGTGCAGGTTTAAGTATATAAGTGAGATTTTAGCTTTCAGGTTGTAAAAATATGTAATCAGTTTGTAAATATTCGAGTTGTGTTCTGCATTATGTTGGGATCATGCGAGGAAATGTGAGGTGAGTGTTTCAGGAAGATGCCAAGTTCAATAATGACCTTGTCAGTGAGGCAAACAGCTCTTACTATTTGATTCGGAACAATGCATGCAGCACGTGACGCTGGCCGAAGATGGACAGCAGCAGCAGCAACGTTAGAGAAGAAAGAGTAAAGGGAGAGAACTCCCTAGCTGCAAATCATAGGATTCTGTTAAAACAACGACTGATAGCAGTAACTGTGTGAAGACATCTGTTATAATACGTGTGTGACATATTGACAGACTATCGTATATATATATTCGTGTAATAGTCTATCTCAAGTAGTAGTTGCGTTTTCTGGTCTTGACTCTAAAATATTATTTAAATGAACTTAATTTGCATTGATTTCATTTTGAAACTTTGTCTAGTATTGCATATGAGGGAAGGCAGGCTTCTCATAGGCGAAGATATTTTCAAGAATAAAAGCTCAGATTATTATCTACTTTAAATTTTTTAATAATGATAGACTGAGATAGCTATGCAGATAGATGCATAGTCTGTGAATAAACTGAAGTGGTCTATCTGAAAAAAAGAGTTTTTTTTGAGCGAAGATATTTGTTGAAGAACGATCAATTAATTAGTTTAATGAGGACCGCTCCGTCTTGGTCATAACTGACCAATCCAAATACTTGGCAGACAATCTAAAAGAGAAATTAGTTTTTAGAATCGTTGATGTGATTCTGAAAGTGAACAAACTGATTTCTGTAATAGACGATATTTTGATAGAAAGACTTCAGTGAAATTGGGTCTCAATGAAGATAAATAAATTTTATTTCGTTTTTACGGAAGTTTTTATTCCCCTTCCACGGAAACGTGCACTTACTCCATGTAATTTAACATTTTATATACATTCATCTTATTCAAAATTTAAATCCTCCTAAGTTGACCAAGCATTATATCAGTCAATCAAGTGCCATATGTGATACACGACTGGATGATCATGTCTCGAAAGAGACATGACTGACTGGACAGATGATTTTCCTGCAGTAGGTTGCCATTAATTTCTGCGGTAGACTGGTTTTCAACCAAGGTTATAAAACCCACTCTGTCCTGCTATTCAACACATAGCTGTAGGGAAGAGACGGATTAATACCTTTCGCAAGGGTATTTGCGCGTAAGTGAATGCAATGAATTTATCTGGAATTCGAACTCGGCCCTCCAAATTCTCATTCCGAGCCATTATCCACTGCAGCACAACGTACATCCTTAAAATAATAATAAAAAAATTTTAAAATTTTTATGATTGCGTACAAATTTTCATAAGTGAATACAAAGATTTATCCTGATGAAACGAATAATTTAATGAGATTTTTCAAAGAAAAACTTAAGAAAAAGTTGACCATGAAGAGTAACCATAAAGATAAAACAAGTATATTAACAATTTTAGAGTTTTTACATGCAGCTCAGAACGAGAAATCAACGAGCCGGGTTCAAATTCCAGTAAAGTTCGTGACATTCACTTTCACACAAGTAGCCTTGCGAAAGGTTTCAATCGATCTCCTCTCTCGCCAGCAGGGCAAATTGCTTTCTCTAACTGATTGGTAACCAAGAGAATGGCAACTCTGGGTTCAAATCCATCGAAAGGATAATGGAGTTTGCAATGACTGTAAGATCCTGACTGAGAATAAGATAAATTATAGTATCTAACCAAGATATAAGAGATATATAATTATCTTAATAAGTTTCTATATTTATTTTCGTAAGTTAATGATAAATATAATAGATGAGACAATAAAAGTAACCAAAATCCATATTTCTGAAGGACTTTGGTTTCTATTAATGTTATAATAATTTTGATTAACATATAAATTTCAAACTCTCAAAGGCAATATTCACGCAATTATCTAACATCTGTTTAACCTTAAAAACAACATAGAAAATGAATAAACCTTTGCGCATAAGGAGATTAATAGATTTTCTAGGGAAGAAATGATTCATACATTTCTTATTAAACCGTATATATTTTGGAGATAATGATTAACCTACATACACTTCGATAAGTATAAACTCTTATTTGATTCTAGTTACGTATGTACATTGTAGTGCATTGGATATCGGCTCAGAACGAGAAATCGGAGATCCGGGTTCGAATTCCAGTTGAATTCGTTGCATTCACTTATACGCAAATACCCTTGAGGAAAGTATTAATTCATCTGTAGCAAGACATATTGGGTTCTATAGCTTTGGTTTCGGCACCTCGGCGTGGTGTAATGGTTAACAAGCTTGTCTTTCTGGAACCTATTACAACTTAGAAGTGAGTTCAATCTTCACTGGGTACCTCATAATTTCGGCCTTGTGCCATATCTAAGCAGCGCTTAGAAAATCGACTATAGCTTAGGTTAGCAACCAGTCGACCGCAGAAAGTAACGGCAACCTACCGCGGGAAAATCTGCCCAGTCTCTTTCGAGACATGATCGCCCAAGTGTGTATGGCATTCAACTGACTGATCTGAACGAAATAATTTGTTTCAATAAATGAGACGTCGTAAATTTGGGCATAATACTTTTGCAGAAAAATTCTGGGGGGATCCAAAGACATGGATACGCGCGCGCGCACGCACACACACATGTATACATCGTAGAGAATTAATGTGGATGGGTTTCAGGTTGTAAAAGTGACTGAATTAACGGTGTTAATTAAGTCATGCCAACTTGGGGTTTCGTGAAATTATTAATGAGATGTCATTCTTCAGAGTTTTTCTCTATATCTGCAGTTGTTTTCCCTTTGTATCGTATTTATATAAAGTTTTATATCAAACTACACCAAACTTCTTATAAATACGAATGAAAATGGGAAACAACACCAGAGAATACAAAAACCTTGACGAGTGAAGACATTACAATAATGCCTTCACGAAACTTCGAAGTCGGTATGACTGAAATAACACTGCTCAGTTGAGTGAAAAATATTAATTCTATTAACGCTCTATCTCTATCTTGATGTCCAGCACTTTATGACAAAAATTTTCTTGCTTCAAATGCCTTTCTACCCGTAAACTACTGAAAAGAAAACTGCAATTTTAGCACCATCTATCATTACAATTTAACATGAAATGTATATAATTTATGACATACTTAAATTCGGAAGAGAATAATCATATTAGGTTGTTACAAAAATAAAGGCCGCTCGAAGTGTTGTTTTTTAAAAAGCCGTTTTAACATAGTATTCACGTTATATATTAAGTGAATTTTTGTATACATAATAACTAATATGTGCTCATCAATAATTTTTAACTTTTTCAGATAGAAATATTCTTGAAGCATAAAAGCTCTTAATTATGAACATGACAAAACATGATCTTCGTTTTTTTGCATGAGTTCAAACTGGGACAGAGTGCCTCCCAAACTTCTGCCAATATCAACAGAGCATAGGTTGATGAGTTCACAAGTGACAGTACGAATGTATTTCCAGAAATTCCGTATTTGTGATGAGAGCCTTGAAAAGGAAGAAGGTAGATGGCGGTCATGCAGTCTTGACAACGAACATGTTCAGCAAAACACAATCAGAAAAATGTCTCAAACGCACAGCAACAGTCTCGTGCCATTTGCAAAGTATTGGCATGGTGAAAAAAGTTGATAAGTGGGTTCCTCATGATCTCAATGAAAATCAAAAACTTAAACGTTTTTAAGCGTGCCCAGTGCTCTTTCTGCGTAATACCAATGATCCCTTTCTTGACCGAATTGTCACTTGTGAAGAAAAGTGGATCCTTTATGATAACAGTAAACGATCAGGTCAAAAGCTTGATTGTGAGGAGTCCCCCAAACATTTTCCATGGCCAAAGTTGCATCAGCAAAAGATTATGGTGACTACCTGATGGTCTGCAATTGGTGTTATCCACTACAGCTTTCTGAAAGCCAATAAGAGCTTTACTGCAATAAATTTCCTGAAATGAATGCACGCCTGCAAAAAATAAGACTTGCATTGCAGAATCTACTCCACGACAATGCATGGCCACATGTTGCAAGAACGACATTGCTAAAACTCACAGACTTGGGATACGAGAGTTTACCATATCCTCCATATTCTTCTGACCTTTCGCCCACTGATTATCATTTTTAAGCACTTAAACACATTTTTAAATGGTCAAACTTTTAGGTAAAAAACCAGAGGTGGAATCAGCTTTCAAAGATTTCGTTGCATCACAGCCAATAACTTTTTATTAACGAGGACTAAATAATCTCGTTGATCGATGGCAGAGGTGCATAGATGTTCAAGGCTCATATTTTGATTAATTTCATTTCTACAGTTAATTTTTCGAGAATAAGATGATGTTTCTGAGATCGGCCATTATTTTTGTAACAACCTAATACGAGATGTGTAGATAAGTTATCCCCAGAAACTGCAACATTAAAACAAAGCCTGAACAATCTTTAGAAAATTGAATTTATCTTATTTTCTCATTTCATCGAGTTTGTTACATTCGCTAATGAGCAAACACTTCTGGGAAAGGTATGAATCCATTCCTTTCCCCCAATTATGGGTTAAATAGCAAGACAGATTGGGTCTTCTAGCATAGATTTACAAACAGTGTACTGCAGAAAGTAATGGTCGTCTCTTCTGGGAATTCTTCTGCCAAGTCAATTCTGAATCGAAAAGACATATAAGATATAATCGTCCAAGCGGGTATCGTACATGGCACTTAAGGAATAATGAACCTTACGACGGCTGTCGTTTTTATTAAAAATATATTCGTAGACTGAAAATATAATTTTTTTAACACGTCAAATCACCAAAGTAGTTTAATTAGAGTTTTCAATATTTAAATTAGAGTTTTCAATATTTTACATATTAAACAAAATATATAATTGCATTAATGTTGGTTCTGAAGTAAGTCACAGTTAAAAAATAAAAACCGATTCTCTCCCTGCCTTAAAATTACTGCTAAACTTGATTGTTATGTATAATCTGAAAGGTATTTATGAAGCTTATTTTAATCTCCCATTCGTCCGTGCATCGAATACTATGGTCATATCTGGTTGGGTGCTCCCGCTATTTACGCCAGGGTTCTCGACAAAATCCCAAGGGGGATCTGTAATGTAATCGGTTCCGATTTCGCAGTTCGTGTTCAGTCACTTTCTCACGAAGGATGGATATAGCTTCCCTCTGTCTTTTCTATAAATATTTCTACAACTTCTGCTCTAACGAGCTTCATTCTCTGGTGCCCCACTCACATGAATTTACACGTGCTACTAGTAAATTACTAGGTCATCCCCTTTTACCGTCAAAATAGACAAACATAACCGCCATTTCTTCTCTATCAGTTTCTTTTTTCGCGCTTTCCGCCTGTGGAACTCTCTTCTGCATACATGCTTCCCTGATATCTACAATTTCCAAAAGTTTAAGTGCATCATTAACTGCCATTTTTTATCTCCTTAACTCCCATCTTTCTCTTACTATTTCTTCAACATCCTCTGTACCGTTTTCTCTCTCTGTCTCTCTCTCTCTCTGTCTCTCTCTGTCTCTCTCTCTCTTCCCACTCCTCTGACTGTAGCTCATAGAGCACCAGTGGCAGCACTGCCTTGCTTAGGGTGAAACATATATATATATATATATATATATATATATATATATATATATATATATATATGGCTCAAAGTTACAAGTATGAAACATCCAGTGAAGATAGAATCTAATACACTTGTGGCCTGCCAGACTAAATATTTCCTTTGCTTAACTAAGTCTGGCACAAAGCTACAACTGGTGCACTTGTGAGGATTAAAATCATTAAAAATCAGTTGCAAGACAACCATATATGCTTTCTTTGGAAGGCATATATGGTTGTATGAACGCGTATATTTACTAAGTTTCACCTAGTCTCTTTAAAGATTACTAATGTTGAGCACTTAGTGTGGATCCAACTCAGTCAAACAGTGACGGTCTGAAAGATTAATGATTTGTTAAGCTTAGCTTATCTGGCACAAGTGATAGGTATAATTCGCTACGGTAGTCAAGATTTGGAAAGGAAGAAAAAGAGAGGTGGAGGAAGGAGAAGGAGGAGGAGGAAGAGAAAAGGAGTGAGGAAAATAAAAAAAGAGGGAAAGAAATAGAAAAGTGGGGAGAATGGGGGTCAGTTAAAAAGAAAAAGAAGAGGTTGATCATACGGCCCATACCAACCGAGGTAAAAAAAAAAAAAAGAAAAAAGTGCCTGTTCGTATTGATTTCATATGCAAAATTTTAACTGAATTGAAGCCTTAAAATATGTAATTACCAAAAATAATTGGAATACCAGTTAATATGCTGCTAACATGTTATAAACTAGTTACAAATTATATGTTACTTAGTAACATGTTATATTCTGCTAACGTGTGACACATGTTACCGATATCCTTACACTACCAATTACCATGTTCTGTTACGTTCAAATGTAAAATTAAATTAGCATTTGGTTGGGATCTAATAAGAAGGTAACTGAAAACAATTCGTTATCGTAACAATTATACAAATGCACAGAATACAGACATTCCAGGTAAAAGGAAACTATGAAGAGCCATGTTCCACTACTTCCTGAATAGATATAACCCTTAAGAAAGAAGGTGATATTCGTCTCGTGATGCACACAGTTACAATTATGTAACCTAGTGAGGCTTGAAATATCTTACTATGCACTTTGATATCCACCAGCGAAATTCCGATCTATGGTGGGACGTTTTTTATACATACGTTTATCTTCAGTCAGTCATGTTCCATATGTGATACACGATGGGGCGATCATGTCTCTTTCGATTTATGCTTGGCTTAGATATTTCCGCAGTAGTTTGCCTTTTCTTTCTTATGTAGACTGGTTGTCAACCAGGGCTATACGACCCAGTTTGTCTCACTAATAATGGAGAAAATATTGGTCTATTGATACACATGTTATTAATTAATGCATAACTGGAGAGAAGAGATAGATACATACCTTTTCTCAATGGTATTTGTGCGTAAGTGAATATAACGAACCCAGCTGGAATTCTCCGATTTCAAATTCCGTCCGTTATCGATTACACCACTCATACATCCATGTTCAGTCTTATAAATTATATATGTGGTTATATAAATGTAAAATAATTACTGTTATTTCGTAATGTGTATTTTAAAAAAAATAATGAATAATAAACCTGTATGTAAAACTTGTATATAATCTTTAAATAGTCTTATTAATTCTTAATAAAATATATAATTAGATGTGTCATTGCAAATAGAGGACTTTTGATCAGTTTCTTGAAGTATGTCCTTAAATATAAAGCTTGCTCTTTTTCTTTTATGTACCGTGTCCCTTCAGGACGTAAGCGATCATGGGCTTCCACATCTCTCTATCTCTTGTCGCACTTAATACCCCTTCTCTTATTATCCCACACAAGCCCCGTTCCACCATCCATCTGCTCAAAGCCGTCAAGTATGCTATGCACATCTCTCTTCTCTATCTGTCACTGTGAGCATCAGGTTCTCCAAGTCTTTCTTCCTCATTACATGTCCCAAAAACTTCATCTGTATTTTCCTTCTTGTGTCCATCCTCTCCAAAACTTTGTCGTTGCTCACGTGTTCCGTCCATGGTATCCTCAACATCTTTCTGTAGAACCCCATTACGGTTGCTTCAAGTCTTTATTTATTTATTCTTATTTATCAGAGTCCAACTACAATCAATGAATTCTTAGCCTTAAAAATCAAGGTTAAATATACATTAGACTTCAAGCAGCAATCCAATTCTTACGGCTGCATATTTAAAGTGTACACGTGTTGCTAATGTTTGACAAACAATCGTAAGAATGCACATTATTTAGCTGATTTTTGTATATTAAGAATATTTTTATATAATGAATATACAAGTCAAATATTATCGATATTATACATCTTTATTATCTATCTTTATATATAATTTAGTAGATTGTATTTTTATATTAAGACTATATATAAAATATAAGTCAAATATTATTTAACGACTACATATGTAAATGAATTAATTAATTCTATCTTTGTGACTAGTGAAGATGTTACAATTATAATCAGTCAATTAGAAATCGATTTCAAGAAACGCATGTCAGTTGTCCGGGTAGGCTCCGAGAAAAATTATACAAAGGCACCTTTTTTTTCAGAGTCGTATGAAGTTATCGTTCGATCAGAGGGGAGGTGGCGGGCAGCACACGGCATGGCATAAATTAATAAATAAAACAGCCTCTGTTCCCCGGCTGCGTTGCGCACAAGAGAAGAGGACTGAGGGGTAAGAGTGGGACATTCTAAAAGAATAATAGAATCGCTTTGATCGTTAAGGTCGCACTTCAGAAGGAATGTGATAGAAATCTAAAAATGTTTTAGATAGATATGGATAGATAGATAGATAGATAGATAGATAGATAGATAGATAGATAGATAGATAACATTGGCTGAAATAGATAATGGATAGGCAAACATAGATATATAGATAGAAAATATTAAGACACATACATATATGTATACAGACAAATATAGACACATACATATATGTATACTGACAAATATAGACACTGATATAAAAAGATAAACTGAAAGATAAAAATACCTCTAGATAGATAGATAGATAGACAGATAGATAGATAAGAAACAGACTGTGATAGATAGATAGATAGATAGATAGATAGATAGATAGATAGATAGATAGATAAGAACAGACTGTGATAGATAGATAGATAGATAGATAGATAGATAGATAGATAGATAAGAACAGACTGTGATAGATAGATAGATAGATAGATAGATAAGAACAGACTGTGATAGATAGATAGATAGATAGATAGATAGATAAGAACAGACTGTGGATAGATAGATAGATAGATAGATAAGAACAGACTGTGATAGATAGATAGATAGATAGATAGATAGATAGATAAGAAACAGACAGATAGATAGATAGATAGATAGATAGATAGATAAGAAACAGATCAGATAGATAGATAGATAGATAAGAACAGACTGTGATTGATAGATAGATAGATAGATAGATAGATAGATAGATAAGAACAGACTGTGATTGATAGATAGATAGATAGATAGATAGATAAGAACAGACTGTGATTGATAGATAGATAGATAGATAGATAGATAGATAAGAACAGACTGTGATTGATAGATAGATAGATAGATAGATAGATAAGAAACAGACTGTGATTGATAGATAGATAGATAGATAGATAAGAACAGACTGTGATTGATAGATAGATAGATAGATAGATAGATAGATAAGAACAGACTGTGATTGATAGATAGATAGATAGATAGATAGAACAGACTGTGATTGATAGATAGATAGATAGATAGATAGATAGATAGATAGATAAGAACAGACTGTGATAGATAGATAGATAGATAGATAGATAGATAGATAGATAGATAAGAACAGACTGTGATAGATAGATAGATAGATAGATAAGAACAGACTGTGATAGATAGATAGATAGATAGATAAGAACAGACTGTGATAGATAGATAGATAGATAGATAAGAACAGACTGTGATAGATAGATAGATAGATAGATAGATAGATAGATAGATAAGAACAGACTGTGATAGATAGATAGATAGATAGATAGATAGATAGATAAGAACAGACTGTGATAGATAGATAGATAGATAGCTAAGAACAGACTGTGATAGATAGATAGATAGATAGATAGATAGATAGATAGATAGATATTAGGAAAAAAAGATAAAATAAAATGAGAAAAGAAGGAAGAGGAAAAGTAATGTAAAAAACACACAAGGAAAAAAAGAAAGGAAGGAAAGCATTTTAATTGGACAACGAAATGCATGCAGACATTATGACAATTCGAATTGCTCACCAAAATATGTGAATGATCTGCAATCTGTGTCATTGTTACTTCTTTGGCATTCGCTTAATCGCGTGAATCTTAGGCATGCGCATGTCACCATCTGTAGTTGCATATCAATACGAATATTGGAAACGTGACGTGCCTATTGATAAAACTACAAAATACTTTAAATTCAATCATTTTAAACTTACCTTTATGTATTTAAAGCAGTTAATATATTTAACTGATTTACAGCCCTATTTATGAATCTCTTCTTATTTGTATAAAAATGAAAATAATTTCGATTGAACAAAAATTCCAACGTAATCAATTCAACACACACTGAAAATCATGTTTCAGCAATAGTATATAAACTTTACCGGTTCTTTAAATCCATTTGTCTCTTCCCCCATTTGCTTTTCTATACTCTGTTATTCTACTCAGTGATTCGACACTATTGTGTTGCATTTTATATAACTGTACTCTGAATAAGCAGAGAAGGTCAGTTTCAGAATTAACTCGGAAATATTACAACTATCCAAGTCACTTTCTTTCTAATCGAATGCTGATCACCTACAAGCATAATTTTCGGTCTGACCTTCACTCCTTATATCTCAAAATCGTCAAACAAGCAAGATTTTAGATGTGTGAATATGCTAATATCATTACATATTTGAACGGAAAAGATAGATATGATAAAATTGCGTATTTTTATATATGGGCAGTATAAGATATTGATATATTATTCATATACCAATATTTGTGAGGGTCTTCGGCCTGGTGTAATAGTTAGCAAGCTTATCCTGCTCAATAAATTACAAGTGAGTTCGAACCTCACTGGGTGCTCCATACTTTTGGCCTTGTGCCACATCTAAGTTAGCGTTTATTTAATCATATATGCTTGCAAATGCATACATATATATATGTGTGTGTGTGTGTGTGTGTGTGTGTTTCGTTAAAAACGACTCACAAGGAAGATTTTATTAATATTTGATTTAATATTTCCAGTATTATTACATACTTTTGCTTTTGTAACGTGAGTTATTTTGTGTTTTTGAAAAGGAGTATTCTTTAAAAGCTATCACGTGATGCGAATGAATGCTCCTTAAAAAACACAAATTAAATTACGTTACAATCAATCATGAGGATAAAATGACATCGGAAAAATAACATGTTTGAAAATGGCCAGTGAAATGGCTGAAAGCGCTTTGAACATTTTTACATCCCTTATCTCCGGCATAAAGGAAAACATGTAAGAATACTGGAAAAATTAAATAAAGAAGATTTATAAAATCTTCCTTGTCGATCGTTTTAGACGAAACATGTTTGAAAGAAAGGTTGCTAGTCAAATACACATTAATATATATATATATATGTGTGTGTGTGTGTGTGTGTGTGTGTGTGTGTGTGTGTGTGTGTGTGTGTAATGTATATCTAATTCATTAATAGTATTTGTTTTATTGGCAACAATTTTAACTATGAAAATAATAATAATAATAATAATAATAATAAGGAACAAAAAAATAGCAGAATTAGTGTATTGAATAAGTGCCAACAGAAATTTAAAAAAAAGAATTTCCGTTCTTACGAGAAATTAATTTAGAGAAATACAGTTAATACCGTGCGTATAAGAGCTGAGACATTTCGAACTATTAGACTCCAGATTAGAAAAGTTAGAAACTCGAGGAATAGCTAAGATTATTTAGGTTACAGCTGTACTGCAAAAATACTGAGGAAGGTGCTGGATATTTGAGGCGATTTGCTTTCACTCATTCTCCAGATATAACTAATTGACATTTGATGTGAACACGCGAATGTATGAAATATAGCAGCAGCAACAACAACAGCAGCAGCAGCAACAACAACAACAATACCAACAACAACACCAACAATAGCGACAACAACAATAATATTAATATCATGAAAGAATCAAAGGTACCAGGCGACAGCATTAGTAAAATTAGCAGGAGGGTCTTGAGGCGAGTATTGAAGAGAGTTGCTCTCACTTAATCGTCAGTAAAAGTTAACAGATACAATTGATGTTAACCTCCTTGGGAGTATAGAATTACTAGAATTGTACAAACCATGGCGCAGATTGTATCTGCTAAAATACCGAGGACGGAGATCAGACCAGATATTTTTGAGAAGGTTTACGGTAGCTAAATTTCTAACATCTGGCAAGATGCGGGAAATACAACAAATATAATTCTGGATTTTTATTTTTCTATGATTTTAAATTAAAACAGATTACCTATTTAGGTCATGACACTAAATGTAATCGTCGTAACCAAAGAGAAAAAAAAAATGGGAATCAACTGAATGTTATTAATCAAGCAGACGACAGAATGAAATTTGAAAGAGAATGAAACAGATGGAGAAATATCAAGACTATTAGAGAATTAAAAGTCTCTTTCCAAAAGATCGACAGAAAAAATAAAATAAAATAAAATACTGAAAATATTTTTTTAAAAAAGTGCAGTGAAATTGAAATTGGCGAGAGTGCAGAAGAGAGGAAAGTGCTAGAGTTTGAGATTTGATACTCGATAAGCAGTACTGATATAAAAAAAAAGTTCATTAACAATTACTATGACTACTACTACTACTACTAAGAAGAAGAGGAAGAAGAAGAAGAGGAAGAAGAATTACATAGGTAAGCTTAAACTGAATCGTGGCCACAAACATGGAGGTATACAGTGAGTATCGAACTCACATTAGAAGTAATGGTCCGCGAAACTGACCTGCGGCATGGCGTAGGGCCTAACCTTAGCTTTGTGCGGCAAAACGTCAAAAGAAAAAGTCTCAAGTAGTAAGGATGGAACCCATACAACAAGGTACAAGAGGTTGCTAGAAATTTCTCAGCTCAAACCACAACTGAAAATTTGACCAAATACATGATTTTTTTTTTTATGAGAAGAGCTTCCTGATCGGATCGAAAAAAATTTCAGTGCCCTCACGTACAAATCTCTCTCTCTCTCTCTCTCTCTCTCTCTCTCTATATATATATATATATATATATATATATATATATATATATATATTGTAATTACAATACCAATAGTAACAGAACTAACTCTGCCAAAACTAGTACTAATTAAGCTATAATTTAAATGGTCTTGTACAACCCACCGAGGATGAACTCGGAGGGAAAAGAAGGGGAAGTAAAAAAAGAAACAAACGGAGTACATGAACAAAAAGTCAAGCACTCGTAAGAAAGAAAAAATCCCAAGACGAAAACCCTAACATTAAAGCGCTCAATAAGAAAGTAGAGCAACAAAGACAGACAGTTTATATATATATATATATATATATATATATATATATATATATATATATTTTCTTCATTCTCTCACCCCCGCTCTATCTATTTTTATAATGATTTCTTCTTAAATGAAACATTCATTGACAATACGGAATCGGAAGATCAGTTAAAAGAGAAATTAAATGTATGCAATATTTCCCGACTCACAATCATCCCCATTCTTTTGAACGAGATTAGAGGCTTATCACTTTTTTCTGTTTAGAGACTGGGTTTCAAACTCCTTCTAAAGTGTTTTAATTCTCTCCCAGTATCTCCTTGCGTCTTAGTGACATTATCGCCTTGCTTGAGCTAAATTGATTAAAAAAAGAAATCATACGTTTTATGCTTGCGCTGATCACGCGCAAATCATCCATAAATACAGTCACTTAAAAATACCTTTCAAGAAAAAATAACTATCGCTTCACAGAAAGAGGCCCCATAAATGATGGTTTGTGTATGTGTGTATGTATATATGTGTGTATGTGTGTGTGCGTGCGTGTGTGCAGAAGCAAATTACCATCTGTTCAAACTTTTACAAGCGAACGCTGAGATCGAAGACAAATTTACTGCTAGTTCTTTAGGAAATACAGAACAAATTGATTTTTCCTTTTTTCTTTTTTGGCTAAAACGTTGTTTGGCAGAGGGAGGAATTTCGCAAAGTCGGTCGGTGTGTGAACTTGCAAATCGATCCCATTTCTCGTCTCATGCAGGGAAATCGGCGTACATCTGAGTAAACGCATGCCTACACTCACAGTGCCGACCCTTTCGCTTGGTTTACGCACACACACACACACACACACACACACACACGGAATGATAGCTGAACCACTCATGTACTTAGCTTTCGGAATAAAATGGACGGAAACTGTGTTGCGGTAAACAGTCTCGTTTTAAATAGCTTCATAATTCTTTATTGTTCAGTCAATAAATATTACTATATATAAAAAAAAGGAATCGAATTAACGGGCAGCTGGCATTTTTTCATTAAGGCATAGAAAGTAGATACAAATAATAGTAATAATAATAATAAGGTGCGTATCATTTAAATTTCATGCACAATAAAGAATGTACGGGTATATATATATATATATATATATATGACAGCCAATTAATTGCCATACGTGACACACGAATGGACCCTCATGTATATCTCTAATCATGACTGGCCAAGCAGAAGATTTTTCCACAATAGGATGCCATTTCTTTCAGCGTTAGACTGGTCGCCAACCAAGGCTATAGAATCTAATCTGTCCATAGCTGGAGAAAGAAGAGATGAATTCATACCTTTCCCAAGGGTATTTGCGCGTAAGGAAATGCAACGAATTCAACTGTGATTCGAACAAGCCCTTCCGATTTCTCGTTCCGATCTCACTCTCTCTCTCTCTCTCTCTCTCTCTCTATCTATATATATATATATATATATATATATATATATATATATATATATATATATAATTGTCTTACGTCGATTGCACGACTCGGAGTATCATGCGTTATGCAATTATCAGGTACAGCTGATAATTGCATAACGCATGAAACTCCGAGTCGTGCCATAGACGTAGGATAATATCTACATTTAATTATATATATATATACAATACAGCTCTGTTCATATATTGAACACTGTTTTATTAACACCTGAATAATAATACTATATATATGTGTACCCTCATATATATATATTATTAATTCAAGTAACTATATATATATATATCATAAATCTATTTTTACAGACATAGTATACTATGTCCGAGAAACGTTTGAATATAAAAGTCCAAAAATCGAAAGTGCAGAGCTAGTTAAGATCTAAAATATTACAAACATTAACATTTTCCACTGCCGCGGTTTCTACCAATGAAGTCTTTCTGAGGAAGTGAGAAAGTCAATTGTTTTTCTACCACTCAATTTGTACACTTTCAATGTCGGTTGGAAATTTAACTGGTGGAAAGCGTGGGTGAAGCAAGAGTAAAGAAAATATGTGAGAGAAGAGAAGGGGAGAGAAAAATAAATATAGGTAAACAAATGCATATATATATATATATATATATATATATATATATATATATATATATACGTAACCAAATAAAATATCAATAAATAAGTGTATGAATTGAATGACAAAAAAACAACTGACTTTTCACTTCCTGACGAAGCCTACATTAGTAGAAACCTCAATAGCAGAAAATGTTAGTGTTTGTAATATTTTAGATCTTATGTTTGAGTGTCAATCTGAGGTCAGTGCAGAGGATTCAGAAAGAGTTGGATGAATCTAATGGTGATTACGAAGGTGTTTAGAGTGGTGAATTGTGATGGTGAAGTTATGCCTCTATTCATTTTCACAGAGGGCCTTAGACTCAACATGGTAGCCTATATAAAGTACCTTAAAGTCAAGTGCTGCCCTGGGTCAAGAGGTCCAGACTGCTGGAAGGCCCTATGTTTCTCAACGGGATTCTGCACCATGCCACACAAGCAGGAGAACCAAGTTATGGCAATCAGACAATTTCTGCGACCACATCACCGCTTAATTTTGTCCATCTACCTCCCCAGACAGCAACCAGCCTTGATTATTATGTGTGGAGTGCAGATAAGTGAGAGACCAACAAAACTGAAACTGAAGGCAATGAATATGGCAGCATTCATCAACTTAATGAATAAATTTACTCTTTTAGCATTTCAAGATATTTTTGTGTAATTTTGGTAAATAAATCTGTTAAAATGAGATGTCAGTGTTATTTTCATTTTTGTGTAATTTATACGACAATTTATCCATCGCACCGTCAAATATACCCTCATGTATATATATGTCATTTATTTGATTGATGTTCTTTTCAACAACTCGACACTAGTTGATCAGGGTGTGTGTGGGTGTGTGTGTGTGTTTCATAAAATGAATTTCGGCTGTAAGAATTGATTAAAACAAGTTCTGATAGACATTAGTGACAAGATCTCTCTCTCCAATCTTTTAATTGGAAAGACAGATTTGGTTATTGATCTTGATATATATTGTAATTTTGTTATTATGTCTGTGTGTGTGTGTGTGCGTGCGCGCTTCGGTATAATATAGGGAATGAGAGTGACAGAGATATATTGTGCGTATTTGTGTTGATATGCTCGCACATATATATGAAGGGCAGCTCAATAGAAAGAAAGAAAGAAAGAAAGAAAGAAAGAAAGAAAGAAAGAAAGGTTAATATAATGCAGAGTTTACGCATGTTCACTTACACTTCTGTCTGAAAAATATATATTTGGAGGTGCAAATTTATTGCTCTCTATCAACACACACGCGAGCTCCACCCCACACACACACAGACAGATGCACGCTTACACAAAGAGGCATACATCCACACATACACAGAAGTACACGCGAGCACACATACACGTGTTTGATGAAATCATATTCATTATTCATATTTAGGTATGAATATTTAGATTGAAAAAGTAATCTATCTTTTAATGAAAAAAGATTTAATGCATAAAATTTTGCAAATCAGACCAAATGATCAAAGATTCTTTTTTTCCTAAGAAGCCAAAACATATTTAGCATTCCTAATATATATATATATATATATATATATATATATATATATATATATATATACTACCTGAGGATAGCGCTCACGTGGCTGAAACTGTAGTCACGGTCGGTCATGTTTAGCAGGAATCAGTGTATATAAGTAAATATAACTATCTAACCGTATTGATGAGCTGTGATACAGCGAAATAGATTTGTCTGCGGATGACTATATATATATATATATATATATATATATATATATATTCACTTAGATAGGTGTGAGTTTGTGACCCTGGGTTTCATGTTCTTGCGTTCGTCAGAAAAAATAATTAATTTAAAAAAAAATTATTCTGTTTGTCTGACGATCGCAAGAGCGTGAAACCCAGGGTCAGAGACTCACACCTATCTAACTGAATATGTCAGCTCTATCACTGATATTGAGAGCTTTCAAATAAGTACCGCGCATATATAATATATAAATAATATATGTATAAAAAATTTCATATATCATATATCATATATATATATATATATATATATATATATATTTCACACACGCACACACACACACATTATATATATATATATATATATATATATATATATCACTCTGCATATGTAGGCATATCTGAAGGTGTGTGTGCATATCTGCGTGTGTGGATACTATTATATATATATGTGTGTGTGTGTGTGTGTGTGCATGCATCTAAATTTATATGAATTATATGAGTATATATATATATATATATATATATGAGTATATATATATATATATATATGTGTGTGTGTGTGTGCGCGTGCGCGTATGTGTGTATTTGTGTGTAACAAGGCATATTTAGGCAGTAAGTGTTCACTAAATAATTTTGATTAAATAGAAACGACAAGCTGTTTTTAAAATTATTTTTAATGTATTTTTACAATTTTACAATAAGATGTATATTGGGACAGATAGATAGATAGATAGATAGATAGATAGATAGATAGATAGATAGATAGATAACGAGAGAGAGAGAGAGAAAGAGAGAGAATTAACAAAATGAGATCGATAGACTTGAAGGTGGACACAGGAACACAATTTCGCACACGCGTTGGAGTGATGAATAGCAGTTTCGGTTAAGGAATCATTCGAATTCGAATTCGAATTCCAGGCGAGTTTATTGCATTCACTTGGAAAATATATGAATCCATCTCTAAACACATATGAGTAACTAACAGAACAGACAGTGTTTTACAGACTTGGGTAGCAATCGGTCTAGCAGAAGGACAACTCTGAATTCAAAACTCAAAGAGGGTCCTTTGGGGGACTTAGTTGCACACTATGTATTCTCTATACTAGGCTCTTCCAAAAAGTGTGTTTGATTCTGGAGAAGTCCTCACCACTCTAATGAAATCATATGTACCAGTTATCTAGCTGTTCTGTTCCAAGAACTGATCTGCTGGACCCTCGTACGTCTTGCCCTGTTTATTCATTTATGAGGTTATCCGGCATGCGTCTTGTCTGTCCGCAAATTTTAAACATAACTCAGAATCGGTCTACCACAAAATTTAAGCATCTCGTGTGTGCCGTTAGATTTAGACAGAGAGAGATAGATATATACATAAGCAATTGTAGTTTTTTGCAGTATTATGAGAACCATCTGTCACTTTCTTACTCTCTCTCTCGCTCGCTCATATATATATATATATATATATATAAATATATATATATATATATATATATATATAGATAGATAGATAGACAGACAGACAGACATAAACATGTTTCGTTAAAAACGAGCGACAAGGAAGATTTTATTATTTTTTTATTTAATTTTTGCAGTATTCTTACACGTTTCCTTTTTGCTGGAGAGGAAGAATGTTAAAATGTTCCATAATTTTCGACTTCCCAAGCGCTTTCAGCTTCTTCCCAGTTGTTATTTTTCCGGTGTTGTTATGTCCTTATGTTTGACTGCCATGTATTTTTTCTGTTTTTTGTTTTTTGAAGACAAAGTTATAAAGGTTAGACAGAATATTGTCTGCCATGAAATTTTTCGTGGTCGATTAGTAAGACACGTCTGATCTGAAAAGGACGGCATTTCCCTGGTGTTGGGAGTATGCAGGTTCGATTCCTACCGGAAGATAGATATTTTTTAAACGATTTCTCAAACGATTAAATCCAGTGGAAATTATAATGTACTGTTTAACTCTTTCTCTCTCTCTCTCTCTCTATATATATATATATATATATATATATATATATATATAAACAAATACTTCATACCACAGAAGTTTAACAGTTTCAAACAGGGAAAACATTTTTAAACGAAAAACTGATGAATCTTCATAATAATAATATCACAAGAATAATAAATAACTTGTGAAGACATATTGGAATGAGGAGGGAAAGATTGAAATACGAAAAGTTTATTTGTAAATACAATCTACGAATAAAATATAAAAAGATTTCAACAGGGTATGAAAAAGAAAAACCTTACTGTGCCCAAGAAAAAACTTTTTCTGTGCCCAATGCACAGAAAAAGGGAACGTAAATATATATATATATATATATATATATATATATATATATATATATTTTACGTATCAAGAACAATATTCGGAAAATGTGGCAAAGTTTTCTTGAAACGCATTTCGTTATTAAGGATTCATTGGCTAGATTAAAAAAAATAAATTAAAATTTCCCAGCGTTCCTCGTTCGTGCGCATGTGTAGCCGCATTAACAAATCACATTTAGTCCGATGAAATCCTAAAGAGCGAAACACATCACAAGAAAACTCTTCCCACTTTGTCATACATTCTTCCCTATATATATATATATATATATATATATATATTCTCAATAATCGAAACAGGCATATTATTGGTTATAAATTCTCATGTGTGCGTGTTTAATTTATATGGCGCACTCAATGAGCACCTACATATCTGCACACTAGAAGATACGACACACCTACGCGCATAGAAAGTGATTCCTTCATTGTTTGGCCGAGTCGCTAGCAAAACGATGAGGCATTCCTCAGTGCGTATGCACGAATCTTTCTACGTTGGTTCAACAATTCGAAATTTCATCGCATCCACCAGGCGGCGGGTTTGTTCGTCTTGCTTCCTGTCTGTTCCGTCTTTGTCGCTCTCGCTTTAGCCAGCGCTGTACGCAAGCAGACAGCCACGTACAGAAAAAAGTATTTTACATCGATATAGATTTGGCTTTCTCTTTTAATATACAATATTTAGGCAATCATCCATCACGTCTTTAATCTGTCTGTCTTTTTATCTTTATTTCTCTTTCCCCTATTTTTCTCTAGTTGAAATCCATCTATGAATTTATCTATCTAACCCAATTATCTATGTATCTATCTATTTCACTCCATTATCTATCTATCTATCTATCTATCTATCTATCTATCTATCTATCTATCTATCTATCGCTTAGTGTCATACACTGCTAAATAGAGATAAATTTAGATTGCCTTGGGAAACATTTAGTAAATAGCTCAAAAGATAAGAACAAATTGACATTGATATAAAGTAAGTAAGAAAGAAATAGATACATATGAACAGATAAAGAAAGAAAGAAAGAAGATAGATAGATAGATAGATAGATAGATAGATAGATAGATAGATAGATTACAATCAAAATGTCTCCTTATCAAAAAGTATCTCTTAGCTTGCCTCCTGAATGGCGATTGGTCAATTAAGTACATGTATTTGCATACACTTATATTTGACTGTATCGGATGTGTGGCAATATGTTAGAAATCCCGGGGAAAATTGCTTTTAATTGCAATTTTATAATTTTTTTAATTTATTATATTGTTCATTATGTATTCATTTTTTACTATAATTCAATGGTGAATATTACTGACAAATATTATACAGTGAAACTTTGAAATCAATATTCAAGATAGAGATTTACAGATATAAGTTTGTTTCAGAGATATATATATATATATATATATATATATATATATTCGCTTTGTAAACTAGTTATTACGCGTAATAACTCGCTTACAAATGGAATATATTAAAAAGTTCTACAATATAATTGTATTGAACACTTTTTAATACAAATGCACACTGGTCTAATTTTATTATGACCAAAACCTAAGTAATTAAACAATAAAAAAAAGAATCCATAAAAAATTATATAAAAAACTTAATGATAATACCTTGTCTGTCACTTTTAATGAAACCTGCATAAAAAGAGATCGTTGCCCAAATGCATAATATATACATATATATGTGTGTGTGTGTGTGTGTCGGAGGTAGCTGAAGCCAAAAGTAATTAAAGTCACCGGTAGTGGAAGGAATTTACGACATTATAAGTCTAACAGATTTTAAACATATTAAACACCCTAGCATGAAAAGTGTCCATGTAATATATATATATATATATATATATATATATATATATATATATATGGCCTACTTGTTCAACCACTTACTAATCCTCTCCCTTCTTTAAGTCAGTGAAAAGGTATTTTGCAAAAGACATTTTGCGATATGACAGAGAACAGGGGAAGTGACTTCCTTACCTTTCACAAGGGTATGACTGCAAAGCCATTATCAATGCACTCAACAAGGATTTTATACACACACACACACACACACACATATATATATATGTATATATATATATATATATACTCAGTCTATTAGGATTTTTCTATTGTCGAATTATTTAGTATGTTTTCGCTTGTTGGAAGCAAATTTTTGTCAACATCTACATCAGAACGTCGACATTTTCTTGATTCACATGGATATTTGCTAAACATGTAACCGAACTCACTAATAATGTCTTGCAGGTCTAACTCTCCTGTTTTTTTAATAGGTTTTGATAGTCCAGATGTTCACACCTTCATATTTTGGTAATACGTTAGACATATCAACTCACGATAACACATGGCCTATCTATCTATCTATCTATCTATCTATCTATCTGTCTATCTATCTGTCTATCTGTCTATCTATCTATCTATCTATCTATCTATCTATCTATCTATTAAAAAAAGATACTATATACTAATTTTAACAGATTTCTACAAATGCACAAATAGAAAGAAATAATAAGATTGTTTTGCGCGATCTTTGGTCCAAATGATTTCTTGTGACCAAGAGACAAACACCAAAGACTTGTGATATTCAGTCGTCAAACAGGCTCTTGAAAATATTCCAGATTGACATTTGCC
>JBBBDQ010001133.1:912500-922500 GCA_037127315.1 Ascarosepion bandense | reverse complement strand
TGAACACGCACAAGTGCATAATTTAAAGTATTCTGTGAGGAAAGCAGTAAGAATTTAACTGATACGAGTCTTAATTATGTTCCATGTAGTTTCAAATTTTTGTCATTTCTCTCTCTCCCTTATCAATTTCCCTTCCTCTCACGCTATCTCAGCACTGTTTCAGTTTAGGTCCTTCGCACTAAATGCTCTATTTCCTTTTTCTTTTCCTTCTCCTCTATGAATCTCCAATGATATTTCTCTTAATTTTGCTCCCATCTTGTCATGTTGCAGTCAAATTTTTAGCAGTCAAATTTTTGTTTCAAATTATATTTCTTCAAATTATTATTATTATTATTATTATTATTATTATTATTATTAGTAGTAGTAGTAGTAGTAGTAGTAGTAGTAACAGTAGTAGCAGTATTAATTAATTTCCCAATATTTTAAAGTATGTATTTATATATTTTTTATTGTTCCTTCTTGGTTTCTGAAAAAAATTTTCTCCGAGAAAATTAATTACAAATGAAAATTTATCGATTAAAATTTTCCGACTTCCATCTTTTATGAACTCAGTCTGTGTTTTCTTCTTTCTCGTCTCATTACATGTATATTACTTATTAAAAAATAAATAAATTAATTAAAATATACTTCTTTTGCAATTTTTTTTTCTGCATGTTCCTCGTGTTAATTATTTAACTTGCATTCTCCAGGTGGAAACGAATTCTTCTTAGCCTTGCTTGCTCAGTAAGCCCTCCATTCATTCATTCATTCAAGCCCTCCATTCATTCTCGATACGTCAGATTTACTCCACCTGACGATTGTAGATGGAAACGGCGAAACAGACAAGATGCGACGGGGCGCTGAATGATCATGACACCTACATACACCATTCTTATACTTTTTCCCTACCATCGTAATTTTAAAGAACCAATAATAATAATAATAATAATAACAATAATAATAATAATGAAAATGAAGATTAGAAGAAGGATTGGGTCTGTTCCGGCCACGGCAGATCTGGAGTCTACGTCTCTTAAGAAAGGTCTTGGCGATTTGAGAAAATTTGCTGTCACTACAACTCCGGCAATAACCACCAGGCATATAGTTTTAACATGCAAATATATGAATAAATAAATGAATAAAATAGCACAATGAAAATTGGGGTAAAGAAAAAAAAAGATGAAAATAGGACCTTATCTACTTACCGGAAAATTGTCGAATCTTTGAAATACTAATCATAATGATGTCGTTGATCCGTGTTTCGTTCACTGATCTCTTTCCGTGTTATACACTTAACTAAGACGATTAACACAGCAAATAACAAAGGATTCTTTTCCAGTTTTTTTTTTTTTTTTTTTTTTTTTTTTTTTTTTTACACAAAGGGTTAATATGCATATTCCTTGTTTGAGTTATGCGTGTCTAGCTGTACCATGCATTCGAGAATTTAAAAAAAAAATTTAATTATTATTTTTTTTTTTTAGTTTTCTATACACCAGAGTCTATTTGATGTATGCATTTGCAACTAGAAGAGTCTATGACGACTGGCGAAACCAGTATTTGCATCAGTCAGGGAGGTAAACGTTCCCTGACTAGATATCTTACCTTCGTAGTCATCTGTCAGATCTTGATCATGAAAGTTAAATGATTTACCATTGTATACTTATCGATTGTTTTTTATCTATTTATAAACGATTATTAGATTTTTTTTTTTTTGTTCAGTTACCAAAATCTGTCACTTTTTCAAATGTGTCGATTTGAATGATAGTGTGTGTCTATGCACTACTCATATCGTCTTTGTTTTTCAGTGATTATCTCTAAATTAAGGGAAGTGTTGGTTGTTGGTCGCTCGTCCTGGTATGTGTAGTGTTGTCTGATGCATACATAACAGTGGCTGGCAGCGGTATATTGTGTAGCCGTGTGAGATGTTGGTGGGCTTAACAGTGGCAATTTCGTGTGTATGGAAATGAGTTATGCTAGCTGTAAGAGTCGAGGTAGCAGTCATAAAGCGTCATCGTGTATGTGTGTGCATGTGTTCAGAGAAAAGAGTTTGTCTACGTAGTAGCAGAGAACATTGGGAAAAGGACTGGAGGAGGGGGTCGACGTCGACGACGACGCCAGGATAGAAGTCGTAGTCCTTTTCGACAAGAGAGCTAGTAGTCGTTGCGGAAGAAATATGAAATATTTGGAAGAAGAAGGAGATTTTGAAGACATCGATAAAAACAAAAGATGAATGGAATTTATTCAGACTCAAATCCATAAATTGAATCGAGAGTTCTAAATAGACGAGAAATGCTTACATACTGGTTTAGTCATTTATCTATCTAAATAGGTTTCTTTTGCTTTTTCTCTCCTTTCCCCTAGCCTCTCTATCTCTATCTCACTCTCACTCTCTGTCACTGTCTCTCTCTCTCTCTCTCTCTCTCTATATATATATATATATATATATATATATATATATATACATGAATTGGATCAAATCTGGACTAGAATCCGGCAGAATGATACAATAATAAACGTTTCCTATTTGTTCCTTATACTAATAAATGTTTTCTTATTAAGAGCTACGAATGACAGGGATTGTGGAGAGATATAATCGCCTACATCCTGAGGTGATATGGCACATAGGAGAAGAATTTGTTCATTATTCTATCTCACTTTTTCTCTCCCCCTCTCTCTCTCTCTCTCTCTCTCTCTCTTTATATATATATATATATATATATATATATATATATATATATATATATATATATTGCAATTTGTTATTACAGTGACTTATAAAAGCATAATATCACTACACAAAAATCTTTATGTCTCAAAACAAAACTATTCCACTTCAGGTGATATGTTAAATGTTAAAATGATAAAACTCTTTATAAAAGTAAATGCTTGAATGAACAGTGGGTTTTTAATCTACGTGTTCTCTCACTTTTTTGTAATATATATATATATATATATATATATATGTATAATTTATTTGTTTGAATATTAATCTTCGGGACTTTCATTAATATATATATATATATATATATATATATATATATATATATTGTAACAAAGTTGTGAAACTCGTAGGCTTTTTAACCTGCTCGATACAAACGTAGAGCGTTATATTGTAATAGTTGTTACAATGGTTTATAAATTCATATGAATTTAGAAACCATTGTAACAACTATTACAATATATATCCTTTCGGTCGTTTTCAACGAAACATGTTTAAAAGAAAGAGTGCTACCTAAATATTCATTAATATACATATATACAGATAGCTATATACACATATATATGTGTGTGATTGCATTCATTAAGTGTCAATTCAAAACCAAAATACATTGAAGAAAAATGCATATTACTTGCATATGAACATATATATGATAATTTCTCGAATAAGATTCTATATATTTTTTACTTTACATTGACACACTCATATAAATTCGTATGTGTGCCCGCGCACGCGTGTGTGTGTGCGTGTGTGTGTGCATACCAGCGTGCACGATATGCTGCCCAAAAGTACATGGAACAGTCAGTCAGTTAAGACTGACACGCTTTGGCGATCATGTCTCGAAAGAGACATGACTGACTGGGTAGAAGATTTTCTCGCAATAGATTGCCATTATTTTTTGTGCTAGACTGATTGCCAACCAAGTCTATAGAACCCAATCTGTCCTACTATTTAACCCATAGCTGGAGGGGGAAGCGATGGATTCCTACCTTTTTCAAGGGTATTTGCGCGTACGTGAATGCAACGAATTCAACTGGCATTCGAACTCGGTTCTCCGATTTTTCATTTTCGATATCCACTGCACTACAACGCGCATCTTTTTGGACAAGATTATTTAAAGTTTCTCTGCCTAAGATCAAAACGTCATTCCTCGGCTCTGTACCTAGGATCAAAGTGTAGTATATGTTCTCGTTATTTTTAAACTGGGAAGAAAGCCTAACTTCGGGCACTCCAACCCATCAGTAGTACTTTCTACATTGACTAGAGACTATAAGTTGGTGGATAGTGTTTATGGTGATGGTTCTTTTTTATCCTTGGCTCTTATGTGTGTGTATATGCACATTATATTAAATTGACCTTCGTCACACCCTGCTAGCTTGTGCTATTTAAGTATACAATCTCTGCGTTTTGTGTTATGCAGAAACATAGATGGATAGATTAAAGTGCTCAATATCAGGATAGAGTGTATGTATATATATATATATAAAAGTAAGCAATCATTAATCGTTTTCATATAAGCATGAAACAGACTGTTGTCGCTAGGTGTTGACTTCAATATCCACTCTCATACATATATATATATATATATATATTGAACTCTGTTAGTTCTCAAATGGTACCCTACACTCACGGGTTTGCAAAAATAAAGTAAGTTCCAATAAAATTCAAAGCGTTTTCAATATAGATATATCTACGTATAATTTAAAGCTTCTTATGTAACTACAAAACCCTTTCAAACCTAAATTTCGATATTTGGCCAGATTTTGGAAAGTGGTTCACACCAACAACTTTTCAGCACCTCTTTTTGAATGTCTATTTATTTTGTCTTTTTCTTTAATTGATAAATTTAATTTAAATATATTTTCAGGGTGGTGAAAAAATACACTTTACAAAAGTAAGTAATCTGTCTGTCTCTCTCACGCACATAGACATACGCACACACGCACATACACATAAGCACGTTTCGTTTACACACACACAACACACAAATGTGTGTGTGTGTGTGTGTGTGTGTGTGTGTGTGTGTGTGTGTGTGTGCGGTGGTGTACCTATGAGTGCGTACTTATTTATGTATATTATATGGTTTGTCTGTACGCATACAGGAAATTAGATATTTCTTAAGCTAATCATTCTGGCACAAGGCTACTAAAACGTAGCGTGTTAGATAATAATCTACAGGATTATCCTGCAACTCATAGCTCTACGGTAAGCACCTTACATGAATCTCCCAAAGCTTAAGCCCAACCTGGCACTAGGTCGCAAAATAAGACATCAAGTAGAGACCTAATTGTGAGTGATTTGAATAAATAATTTATTGTGTCTCCACAGCAGGTACGCTAATCTTGCAAAGGGTAAGCCGTGAAAATAATAATAATAATAATGAAAATCGATTTCGATAGATTAAGCGGGGTCTCCAAGATAACTTTACTAACTAGCATTCTATATAAGGTGTTGGAACATGCAAAGAAGCAGTACAAACTCCTCGATTCAATCAAAAAGCTCTTGCAATATATTTTTCTTATATTAATTAAATTCTGAAAAGTGGAACGAGATGAGAATTCTTCATCATCCATTCGTATATTTGCGTGCTGTTACTTATCAATATGTAGCCATATATACAAAACATTTTTCCTTTTCTAAATAAACTAGGAACTTTTGTGAATATTCTGTTGCGTTTATCTTCATGGTTAATCGAAAACCTATTCATTAATTGAACCACTTGTGAGCATGCGCATGAATGACTGGGCATGCGCATATCTTAAAACATTTGCCATTAAATTTTTGTTTTGAGGAGGACTTAAAAGTGTTTTCAGCAAAAAAATAATGTAGTATTCTCGTAAAGATGACAGCATCAACGATTTCTTTTTGAGTGGGAGGGTTCGTGAATTGTGAAGAACAGTAGGCGCCGCGGTAGTAGTGGTCATAACATCATCACTAATATTTGTCTTAATATTAACTCTACAACCAATAAATAGTAAATAGATCTCGATTTCTAATCAATACATGCACACGCATTCATGCATTCAAATGCATCCCCACCGCACACTTATCATCCTCACCCTTGTCTTTAACTCCCACTTCTCTCTTACTTACTCTCTCTCGCTCACGCTTTCTTTCTTTCTTTCTTTCTTTCACTCCGTTTCTCTCTTTATTTAAACCATTTCTTTGTATACCTGCAGTAGCGCAAAGGTTACTAAACAACTCAGTTCGTGTATACGTGTGGTTTTGTACCAATCTATGATCACACACACACACACACACACACACACACATATATATATATATATATATATATATATATATACAACATCTGCGTTAATATCGTTCTCTATCGTGATACTTATTAAGATCAACAAAACAAATTTATGGTATATGTTGTTCTGTCCACAGGATAGCAAGCACTGCATGCAAAAAAAACAAAAACAAAAAAAAACATTAACTTTAATTGAAATAACATTTAAATTAAATAATTTACCGCATCTCTCTCTCTCTCTCTCTCTCTCTCTCTCTATATATATATATATATATATATATATATATATAAAATAACTGAATAACTTCATAGTTATTTATTTTACATAAAATAATCTGCAGCCCTGTTAATGCACATAGTTTAAGGTTCTTCCATGAATCACATAAATCAAACATTTTACAGTAAAAATTGAAGTCGAAATTCAGTTGATAACTGTTTTAGGTTCCTGACTTATTGATCCGGCCTTGTAAATGTGTCGTACGTGCGTATGCGTGCGCGTAGATGTGCCATGCTTGTGCTGTTGTGTGTGTGTGTGTGTGTGTGTGTGCGCGCGCGGGCCTGTGTGCGTGCGTAAAAAGTTTCCACCTGAAATAAAGCAGCGAATTTGCTACTGGAAGAAACTCAGCAAAAGGGTTTGTTTTATTTTACAGAATATTTTTAAATGAAGCACGAATGCCGAAGTACACACACACACACACACACACACACACACACACACATATACATATATATATATATATATATATATATATATATATATATATAAAGAGTGAGAAAGGAAAGGAAAGATGATTGTGGACACATGCCAAAACTAATTAATATACCCTCATGCGATGACAATATTGACCTTAAAACTATTTCATTAGTCTATCGAGTTCGTTCCTCACTGAGTTTTTCGCATTTATAGTTTTGTGCCAAAATAAGCCAAGTTTAGTACAGATTAAATCATGCATATTCATATTACTGTAGTAAGTTCGATCCTCGCTACCATCACCACATAGTCTAATAAATACCAGAAAATATTGACTTTATCATTTGTTAGTTGTGCAAATAAATTTTTCACGCAATTTCTGCTTTTGTAGGACAATTATTTAAAATATCTAAATGAGTGTATTTGTAAAAATTATGCCTAAGCTTTTAAGCAGCATTTATATTGGACTAATTATAGTAAGTATGGCACAGGGTTACAGGTGTTGAGCACTCGATGGTAACTGAATTCATCGAAGTGCTCATTGTTTACGATATGAGCCTGTTAACCATTAACCATTTCTCCAAAGCAAGATACCAAATATTTTTTTCTAAACTTAATTCAGTCTTGTCCAAAGCTACAATGTGGGGCGCCCAGGGAAGATGAAACTTGCTATAGTAGTAACGGCTGGAAGAATATTTCTGCTAACCTTTGTACCTTGGTGAAGCGGCTATACTATGATCGCATAAGTTGTAAATATAAATGATTAAAATATGCTTTGCACTGTAGAATTAGGATTGTAGGGTTAATATGCTCCTCTTAGTTTAAATAATAATAATAATAATAATAATAATAATGAAAAGTACTAGCAAAGAAAGTAATTACAGTATCAGTGATAATTGTCGCACTGGAGTGCTATATAAAAATATGGGTAAAACCTCGCAGGTGTTCGATTGTGATTTGGAAATAGAGTCATTACAAAAATCTTGCCTTTGCGGAACAGCAAGGTTACTTCGATCAGCATTGGTTCACCTGTCGATGAAAAGGACAAATGATCGGTTTATTTTAAGTCATGAGTGATGATTTGAAAATAAACATCTCACGAGCAACCAACACCATGTGTTGTGCGGAAGAAAACATAATAATAATAATAATAATAATAATAATATCTCATCATCATCATCATCATCATTACATCAACAAACACAAATTTATCTTTTTTCTGATTACATAGTACCTCATCCGTTTGCTCCTTCTGATGGGAAAAAAGCTTGTTGCCTCTTGAAGTTTCTCCTTGAGACTTGGAGGCAACTCGTAATACGCAAAGCAAGGACAAAACAATAATAATAATAAAAGTATAATAATAATAATAATAATAATAATAATGACGATGATGATAGTAATATTAATAATAATTATAATGATGATATTAATATTGATACTGACAATAATAATAGTGTCATATTTAGTACAGACCGCACACACTTACAATAATTTATGACACTATTGTTCTACAGTAGCTGCCCAATGGAAATATTTGTTTTCCCACATTCTGGTACAAGGCCATACTAACAGAGCTCGAGGAGTTAATTTACTATTCTAAGAAAGGAGTTGGGGAAACTTTCTAATTATTATTGCAGGTTCTCATTCTTGAACTGTGCCTAATTACACACAGTGTGCGAGTATATGTTCGTGTGTGTATATGTTCGTGTGTGTATATGTTCGTGTGTGTATATGTTCGTGTGTGTATATGTTCGTGTGTGTATATGTTCGTGTGTGTATATGTTCGTGTGTGTATATGTTCGTTTTTGTATATGTTCGTGTGTGTATATGTTCGTGTGTGTATATGTTCGTGTGTGTATATGTTCGTGTGTGTATTTGCTTGAAAGTATTCAACAAGATCAATCACCTGCAAGGTTACAATTGTGGAACGCACAGTGCGGATCAAATTCCCAACAACTTATAATATGTAAAATCAACTTGTTAACCATTACTTAACAGCAAAGAATTCAGCATATTTACTAAGGTTAGCTTAGATTGGTAAAAGATCACCTTAGTAGGGCACCTACTGAGTATAATTTCAACTTAGCTCAATTTTACTAAAGAGCATACAACAGTAATAATGGTCGAATCCACGTGCTGACCATTGCTCTACGGGAGGTACCAAAGATATTTGCCAGTCTTTGCAAAGCATAGTAATAGGACTGGTGTTAATGATTTAACTCCCTCCAGTAACAATGCTTTGCGATACTAGTTTGTTAACCATCACTCTATGCCAGACTTTTTCGTAATTTGCAAAACATTATTTTACTTAAAAATCTCCATAATGATGGCAGCCTGTCTACCAAATCAGGTTTCTATTCTAATGAGTAAGCTTGTGATTAAACGCATGCCGGCAATTATTTAAAAACCAGAATGTCTAAAATATGTTGCAATAGAAGCTCACGAATTTTTGTCCGAAGATGCACTACGATTAAGAACACATACACACACTCTTCGTGCATATATGTGTGCATTTCTCTATACAGTTCTGTATATGCGGCTACAAGTCAGTATTGGTTCGTATGCATTTGGCTGGCTGTGTACTTCTAAAACCATGCTAGCGAGACTTGAAGCAAGGTAAAGAGAAAACATTTAAACGATGGACAGAGGAACGAGAGTAAGCGCGAGAAAGAAGAATAAGAGGCAATTGGGGACAGGTGAGGGGTGATGAAAGATTAGGTGTAAAAGGTAGGGGGGAGGATAAATTGAACTGCCAATAAGCTGATGTCGATGACTGCTGCTATTGCAAGAAGATAGAAAAGGAAGAGGAAGAGGGGAGAAAAAGATTGGGAAAGAGGAGGAAGCAGATGCAAGAACAGAGAAAGTGGGAGGAAACTACAGAGAAAGGGAGGAAAGGGAAATGTAAGATCAGAGACAAACAGTTACGGGAATTCTAGAAAAGCATGTAAGATGGGGAAGGGGCAACCATCCCAGTCGAAATCAATTGCAGTAGATAGATAGATAGATAGATAGATAGATAGATAGATAGATAGATTTGAATATATTGAGATAGATAGATAGATTTGAATATATTGAGATAGATAGATAGATTTGAATATATTGAGATAGATAGATAGATTTGAATATATTGAGATAGATAGATAGATTTGAATATATTGAAATAGATAGATAGATAGATAGATAGATAGATAGATAGATAGATAGATAGATTTAAATATATTGAGATAGATAGATAGATAGATTTAAATATATTGAGATAGATAGATAGATAGATAGATAGATAGATAGATAGATAGATAGATAGATTTAAATATATTGAGATAGATAGATAGATAGATTTAAATATATTGAGATAGAT
>JBBBDQ010001133.1:907500-910000 GCA_037127315.1 Ascarosepion bandense | reverse complement strand
GAGATAGATAGATAGATAGATAGATTTGAACATATTGAGATAGATAGATAGATAGATAGATTTAGACATATTGAGATAGATAGATAGATAGATAGATTTGAACATATTGAGATAGATAGATAGATAGATAGATATCTATCTATTGAGATAGATAGATAGATAGATAGATAGATTTGAACATAGGCAGAGATAGATAGATAGATAGATAGATTTGAACATATTGGGATAGATAGATAGATAGATAGATTTAGACATATTGAGATAGATAGATAGATAGATAGATAGATAGATAGATAGATATTGAGCATACTGTGACAGAGATAGACAGATAGATCCCAGAAGTTCTGAGAGCGATAGATAGATAGAAAGATAGAGAGAGAGGAGGGGGGAGTAAATTCCAAATTTTTTGTGTGTGGGGGGTGAGCAAGAAAGTTCAAGACAAGTTAAAAGGTCTGAGTTACATTAAAAATAGAAAGGAAATGTTTAAAAAAGGGTGGGATAGCAGTTTGAGAGAGTAATAAAGAAGTTGGCGGGGAGATATAAAAATAGAAATATAGTGAAAATATTACTTAGAAAGAGGGAAGAATTAACCATATAGAAAGAAAGAAAGAAAGAAAGAAAGAAAGAAAGAAAGAAAGAAAGAAAGAAAGAAAGAATATTCACATTGGAAATATAAGGAAATGTCGGTGGTGGATTTGATAAAGCAAAATATGAAAATTACACTCCCTCTTTATATTTAACCCTAACACCTGATTAGGCAGTGCTGAATATAGATATACATTAAGGTGCTACTCAAATGTAAACGCTACCTTTGTGAATAATTCTCTTTGCTACAAGAGGTAGAAAGTTGTGGAGAAAAAGAAGGTATACATTTTTTTTAATCATATCATCCCGAGCAAGGCGGTAACGCCACTGATGTGCATGGGGCTACGTAAAAGTGAAAAGATTGGAAAAGAGAAAGCCGGAAATCACATCCTAAACAGGGAACAAGGGATGAGCCTCTTCACCTGTTCAGTAGACGTGAGTGGAGTGTGAACCGGGTGATAGTTTAGTCTATCTACTCCAATTGAAAAAAATCAAAAAAAGAAAAGAGTGAAAATATTGGAAAAGAGAAAGCCGGAAACCACATCCTAAACAGGGAACAAGGGATGTGCCTCTTCACCTGTTCAATAGACGAGAGTCCAAGGGGAGTATTTTGAAGGAGAGAGTAAAAACTGTTTCATTATTTTTTCATTGTCTAATTCCCTGAATTTTTCACAAAATATTATACAGGGCGCGATGGAGTTTCATGCACTACGCAATCATCAGGTGCATATTACAAAGTCTAAGTGACGCAAAATGAAAATATCAGTGGCATCTCATTTTAACAAATATATTTACCAAAATTACACAAAAGTATCTTTAAATACTAAAAAGTAAATTTATGCAATATAATTGCTATTGGCTTCAGCCACAGATCCAGACGACTTCTGAATCTCCTGTAACTCCTCTGGACGGTTTCCTTGCTTAAATTGATGAACGCTGCTATAATCCTTGAAGAGAGACAAAGAAAATTCCTTGTAACAACAACGATGAACTGAACATTGCTGTTGTTACAAGGAATTTTGTCTCTCGTTCAACTGCGTCCATAATAACCAAGGGGGTTGCAGTCTGGGGTGTTAGATGGCTTCTCCTGTTTGGGTGACTGGGTGTAGAGTGCTGTTGCCAGACATAGGGTCTTCCCGCAGCCACCCTCTTGACCCAGGGCAGTAGGCCTCCGTATTGAATCTGAAGCCATAACCTAAAAAATTAAACAGTTCTTTTCTTATCAGAACGATCGGAGTGAGTTTTCTGAGCTGCCTTACTTTCGTAATCTTCATTAGACTCATCCAACTCATTCCGAATACTCTGCACTGTCCTCAAATTGACACCCAAACACTTTGAAATGTTCGTATTGAAGTTTCTGGCATGAATGCCAAACAGTACAGCATGTGTTTTCCAAATTTCTGGAGGAGTGAATTACGTCATGTTAGTCTTTTTTTTGACAGACGGTGCCCAACTGACCCTACTATACTGTGCAGTGACAAAATCAAAAACAATCAACGCGCATGTGTGACATTAAAAATATAAAATAGCGATAATTTACCTGTCGTACTATATATATATATATATATATATATATATATATATTTGGGCGGCAATTTTTCATTTAAACGTGTTTTGTTAAAAACGACTGACAAGGAACAAGGAAGATTTTATTAATTTTTGATTTAACTTTTCGTGTATTCTTACATTTTTTTTTTGTTGGAGATAAGGAAAATGTAAAAATGTTACATAATTTTCGACTTTCCAAGCGCTTTCAAATATATATATATATATATATATATATATATATATATATATATATATATATATATTCCTACGTCGGTGGCACGACACGACTCGGAGTTTCATGCACTACGCAATCATCAGGTGCATATCACATATCTAGTTTGTAATAGTTACCTAACGATTGCGTAGT